>JAVTVY010051317.1:0-27485 GCA_036873755.1 Hanleya hanleyi | reverse complement strand
ATTCTGATTCTTCCATTTGCACAACATCTTTTAGAAATTGTTCATATGACATATCACATCCGTCCTTGAACTCGTTCATTCTAGCATGTATTTCTGAGTATTTTTTCCTGTACTCCTCGACATCATTTTCTAGTGGTTCTAAGACCATTGTCTTTTGAAGTGGTGGAAGGGGAAAGCCAAATCTACAGACAGATCTACCACCTTTCTTGCATGTTTTCGAATGTTTATGAATCTGGAGTTTAACCAAGTCTCGTAGGTCTTCCTCGACATCTAGGGAACAAGTCACATATTTGTCAACATACTGAACAATGTCGTCTTCAGAATCCACATTATATTTTGGTGCTTTCTCTGTCCATACTATCATGTGAGTGTGTGGCGAGCCTCGATTTTGAAATTCAATGCGTTGGAATGTATCAGTAACAGTTCCAATTGGAGAGTGTTCACTTTTAAGTACAGTGTTTACAAATACTTGCACTCTGTGGTCAAAGTACCTGGACGTTGTTACAGGGTCTTTTTGAACAAGTTTGACTTTGTCAGACCATGTCATATTTTCTATGTCTTTATCGGAACATGGCACACCAGCTAAGACAGCTAAAGTTTTAAGTAACTCTGTCCAACGAGTATCAGCTGAAGATAATGACATAAACCATGTTGGGAGACCTAATTGTCTAATCATAGCAAATACATCCTTTTTTCTTGAAGAAAGGTATGCTGGAGAATTACGAAGTGTTCTAAAAATGTAGTAACCTTCGTTCAAGTTAACTATCTTGTCAGCAATTTCAGGGTTTCGCGCTTCTTTTGCTGTAATTTTCTTTCCTTCACTTTTCTTCCTTCGAACAGCTAAGTTCACTTTATCAACCACTTGTTTCCTTTGTATTTTGTTCAGTTTGAAAAAGAGATTTGGAACACATGTTGCGGCTCTTCGATCAACACTTCGTAGTTCCCATTTTGAAACATCACTGTAAGATACAGGTACATGCCGGTCATTGTTTTCTAATCTTTTCTGTCCACAATATATAGTTGGAAAAGACAGTACTTCGGCATCTTTATCATGATAAATGCTAAGTGGTTGTTGTCCTTCGCCAGGTGCTAAAACTAGGCCTTTGTTGGTATCAAGATTTGTTTGGTCGATGAGTGTGTCAGAATTGCCTTGAATGCGATCATCTTCATGGATTTCGATAAATGTATCTTGGTTTTCTAACTCGTTTTCAGGATCAGTAAATGCTTCTGAATAAACAATTTCAGATCGTCTACCATCTGCAGTGTCTGAACAACGTGTAAATTCGTCTAAGTTTTGTGGTCTTGTAAATTCTTGAACAATTTCTTGAGCACTATTGGTAGTCTCCTTAACCCAATTCTCATCAATTGCCAGACCAGAATTCTTATACAGCTGACTATTGTTCATAAGCCAGTGTAAAGCTGCGAGTACAACAGTTGGTCGCACATTTTCAGAAAACACACACGATTTGTATGAAAGTCTTTTCTTCAGTTTTACAGACACTGTGAAATGTTCATCCATTTGTCTTGGTAATGCATTCAGTGTCGGCTGAACGTCAATCGGGACGTTGACTACATTGCCTTTTGTTGAATACTGTCCACCTCGTGGTAATTCTCTTATCTGCATAAAGGGTATTCTAAGCGCTACAAGTCGTTCTTCGAGAGGGTGCAACTTCAACTCTGGGGGTTTATCAGGCCAGGTCATCCCATTGGCAACAGAGAGTTTTGGAATTTTACATTTCTTTAATGTGGATAAGCATGTGTGACAAAGCCATTCCTTTCCATCTACAGATTTATATCCTGTATAGTAATCTTTATATGTTTGAAATATAGGAACAGGACAACTCTCTGTTACGCTTTCTCTAAACCATGTTTGATGACAACAGGTACATACATATTCTGGTCCTTTTTCAGTTTTTTTATAGAAAACATTGATACATCCGTCTATATCATGTCCGAAACGTCTTTTTTTACATTGTTCTTTTTCATGCTGAAAATACTCTTGGTTCTTTCGATCTTCTGATTTTCGTTTTCTGTCGGAGGCTTTTTCTTCTTCTGTAATATGCCTTCTTCTTTCAGATTGTTTCATTCTTTCAATTGTGAGGAAAGTTCTATCCTGTCGCAGTTGTCGCTTTCTGGTCAAATCTGCCTTTGACTCCACTTGTGAAAACGCTGGATCAAGTCTAGCTTTTTTCTTCAATAATCTTTCTTGTTCTAAAAACTGAGAATCTTCTCTACATTTCCGCTTACAATTCAGATCTATCACCCTGTGCTTTTCCGGTTCTTTTTGCCTAGATTTTCGTTTACTTTGGATATCTATTACTCTGTGCTTTTCCGGTTCTTTTTGCCTAGATTTTCGTTTACTTTGGATATCTATTACTCTGTGCTTTTCCGGTTCTTTTCCCCTGGCTGTCCTCTTACTTTGGACATCAATTAGTCTGTGCTTTTCCGGTTCTTTTTCCCTGGCTGTCCTCTTAGTTTGTTTTTCAATCACTAAGAAGCTTGGATCATTCCTTGCTTTCCGTTTACTTTGGACATCAATTACTCTGCGCTTTTCCGGTTCTTTTTCCCTGGCTGTCCTCTTACTTTGGACATCAATTACTCTGTGCTTTTCCGGTTCTTTTTCCCTGGCTGTCCTCTTACTTTGTTTTTCGATCATTAAGAAGCTTGGATCATTCCTTGCTTTCCGTTTACTTTGGAGATCTATTACTCTATGCTTTTCCGGTTCTTTTTCTCTGGCTGTCCTCTTACTTTGTTTTTCAATCACTAAGAAGCTTGGATCATTCCTTGCTTTCCGTTTACTTTGGACATCAATTACTCTGTGCTTTTCCGGTTCTTTTTCCCTGGCTGTCCTCTTACTTTGGACATCAATTAGTCTGTGCTTTTCCGGTTCTTTTTCCCTGGCTGTCCTCTTACTTTGTTTTTCGATCATTAAGAAGCTTGGATCATTCCTTGCTTTCCGTTTACTTTGGAGATCTATTACTCTATGCTTTTCCGGTTCTTTTTCTCTGGCTGTCCTCTTACTTTGTTTTTCAATCACTAAGCAGCTTGGATCATTCCTTGTTTTCCGTTTACTTTGGACATCTATTACTCTGTGCTTTTCTGGTTCTTTTTCCCTGGCTGTCCGCTTACTTTGTTTTTCAGTCGCTAAGAAGCTTGGATCATTCCTGGCTTTCCGTTTACTGTGCACATCGATCACTCTGTGCTTTTCCGGATCTTTTTTTCTAGATTTCTGTTTACTTTGGACATCAATTAATCTGTGCTTTTCTGGATATTTTTCTCTAGCACTTGATTTGCGTCTTTTGTCAGATTCTTTCAATATTTTTTTCTTTAAACTTCCTTGTCTCATTTTCTTCATGTACGTACGCATGTACGCTCGCCGTGTACAAGAATGTAGGCCTATTGTTTTGTCACTTTTGTGGTTAGTTGAAGATATTTTCTTCTTTAATATTTGTCTCTTTTTCTGATCTTGAAAATATAACAGAAGTCTATCATTTGCCGTTTCTTCAGTCAATCCTGTAGTCTTCTCAGAACTCTTTGGTGTCTGATCAGTACAATTGTCTGAACTTATCCTCAATATCTCGACAGCTGTTACTTCGAAAATATCATCTGCTCGATAAGCCATTGATTGTGCTAGACGAAGACAATGTTCAAATACGTCGTGTATGTCACTATAATGCAGCACAATACTTGATCCATTTGGATCAACAGAACCAGTCAAGTTTCTAGAGTGAGAGTCGCTAACACAGTAAATGTTATTCTGCTTAATTACAATGAATGTACTTCCTTTGAATGTTACAATAGCAGCATCACTACTGTTTTGAAGTAAAGCAGCATGTAATGCTTCAGCCAGTGTTACAAACTGCAGTTCATCTAGGTTTTCTCTCGTATTGCCCAGTGTTCCCATCAGTGATTCTTGAAATGCAAAATTGTACAGGTTACCATTTGTATATTCCACTGAACCACGAATGTCATTAATGGCTAGGAGCTCATGATGGATTGTGCTACTTCGCTGCAAAAATTCATACATTTCGTTTCCATTTACAAGTATATGGTCTACATCATTTGATGTCCAAATTGTTGTTGGTTTCTCTTGACTGTATATGAGAGCTGATAGACTATTCATTACACACTGTTTTCCAGCATTGTCCTGAAATCTTGGATGGCTTTGGTCGAAATGACCCTGTATTGGTACTGGCAAACTCGAAATATCTGTGTTTCCTTCGAATCTATGTTGTGAAATTATACCCCGAGACATTTCTGCTGATTCATGTTCTCCTTCAGCATCTATAACATCATCATAATGAGTGTCATGTGTTGAAACAAATATTTTGTCCGTTTGCTTATCAACAGGAAGTTCAGTTATGTAAGGTTTGCATGGTTTTTTATGTTCAGTGTTTGTAATAGATGTACTCAATAGCTTGTTCATAGTTCTTGAGGTGGTTGGATTTGTTCGTTTGTTCTTAGTTCTTGCAACTTTTGTACATAATTTCGATACCACTGCATTGCACGGTGGCAATGGCACCCTCGGTGAGGTGCAAACGGAAGGTTCCGAGTCAGTGGCGGTTGTCTGCCCTGCACCATCAGTTCTACTATCCGGTGTAGCTGATGGTGGCACACTCGATGGTGTACAGACGCACGGATGCGAATCAGACCTCGGTGGGACATCCCCGTGTGGGATGGACAGACTTCCCTGAGGAGTTGTCAACCTCGGGGCATTTGAAGATTTTCCCTCCAGAAGGGATGGTTCTTCCAGACCATGGAATGACGAATGAGAATTTTCCGCCCTCCTCTGTCTCATCCGCGACTTCTGCTGCTCACCCTGTCGACGCGAGGATTTGCGTTTCCTTCCCATGCTGTGAAATATATACATCCATTAAAACTTGTATGGCTAATGTCAACATATGATGGTGACAATTTGACAAATTTACTGTCTGTGCCAGATAATATATCCGAGGCGTTTTCGGCGATATTTCGGAGACAATTGATTGGTTATTGGAAATTCAAACAGGAGATAAACTAACAAGATTTCAATTGAACCCAAAATACGCCCGTAAAAAAATAGTCGAAAAACAATTTTATCTCCTGAATGTTTTTATAGACAAAGGTTAACAATACAAGTGAACCTACCTGGACTGTATGTTGTTTGTATTGTTGCAATAGTCATAATACTGTAAATATGCGCTCATCTGTGTATCAGTAACTTTAAAACAAAATGTGTGTTTATAGTAAAAGCTGCAAAAGTAAGCTCATCAGCCTGATGAATGGGGTCGAAATAACAGTAGATGCCAAATACAAGGATTTCAGACTAAAATCAAGGGGAGTAATTGAAGAAAACATCGAATCAGCTCAAAAACAGTTTGTGCACATCTACACATGGTACCGATCATATGTACCAAATTTCAAAAGAATCCATCGAAAAGTCTGAGACGAGTTGCGTTCACGAGGACAGTAGTTGCAATAAAAGATTTCAGACAAAAATCAAGGGGATTAACTCAAGAAACTGTCCAATCAACTCGAAAAAAGTTTCTGCACATGTGCACTTGGCACCAATCATTTCAAAACAATGCAATGAAACTGCTAGGACGAGTTTCGTTCATGAGGACTGTAGGTGCCAAATAAAAGGATTCCAGACTAAAATCAAGGGGGGATAACTCAAGACAACGTCGAATTGGTTTGAAAAAAGTTCATACACATCTACACATGATATCATGTGTATCAAATATCAGAAGAATCCATGGAAAACTCTGAGACGCGTTGCATTCATGAAGACAGTGGTTGCCAAATAGAAGGATTTCAGACCAAAATCAAGGGGAGTAACTCAACAAAACGTTGAATCGGGCTGTAAAATGTTTGTGCACATCTACATATGATGCTGATCATGTGCATCAAATTTCAGAAGAATCCATGGGAAACTCTGGGACAAGTTGTATTCACGAAGACAGTGGGTGCCAAATAGAAGGATTTCAGACCAAAATCAAGGGTAGTTACTCAAGAAAACGTCGAATCAGGCTGAAAAAAGTTTGTGCACATCTACACATGGTACCGATCATGTGTATCAAAATGCAGAAGAATCCATTGAAAACTCTGGGACGAGGTCCATTGAAGAAGACAGTAGGTGCCAAATACAAGGATTTCAGACCAAAATCAAGGGGAATAACTGAAGAAAACGCTGAATCGGAACGAAAAATGTTTGTGCACATCAACACATGGTACCGATCATGTGTACCAAATTTCAGAAGAATCCATTGAAAACTCTGGGGTGAGTTGCATTAAAGGCAGTAGGTGACAAATACAAGGATTACAGACCAAAATGAAGGGAGTAACTCAAGAAAACGTTGAATTGGACTGAACAAATTTTGTGCACATCTACACATGTTGCCGATAATGTGTACCAAATTTCAGAAGAATCCATTGAAAACTCTGATGAGACGAGTTGTGTTGACGATGACAAGGTTTTGAATACATGGATTTCAGAACAAAATCAAGGGGAGTATCTCAAGAAAATGTCGAATCAAGCCGAAAACAGTTTGTGCACATCTACACATGGTACCGATCACGAGCACCAAATATCAAAAGAATCCACTGAAAACTCTAGGACGAGTTGTGTTGACGGGGAAAAGTTTACGGATGAACGATGCCATACCTCTAGGGCGAGTTGCGTTGACAAGAAAAAGTTTACGGATGGGCGTATAAAAAGTACCAATTTTATTCCAAAGTAACAAGAAAATCCTCAACTAATCGCGAAAACAAGAATTAGATGGAAGATTCGTAGGTTATTTTTTGACGTCATGACGTCAAGTCTGCATGTTGGCAGATCAGCATCATCATAGCCCCAACCCCAACATGGTAGGTATTGGTGATTTGCGTCAATTTCCAACACATTTTAATGAAATCTGGGAGAAAAAAATAGTATTTTTTAGTTGATATATTGTCTGAAGTTTCAATGCTGCACGATAAATTGTCTCCGAAATATTGCCGAAAACGTAACTGGGACAAACTGTTGTTGTTGTGCCGTCACAACATGACACTGTTCTGACAAACAATGACCTCGCCATAAATAATTTTCGGTACAGAGAATTTTTTGTAAATATTACACATAAAAATAATTTTCGGTACAGAGAATTTTTTGTAAATATTACACATAAAAATTTACATTCTGCTAGCCCTGATAAGTTTTAATCATGTTGCAAGTTTCATTTCTGTGAGGCCTAAAAAGCGCAGGTCGCCGCGCGAAACACCGCATCAACAGTTCAACATTGGCATAATTTGCGATGATCACAAGCGCCTTCCCTACACAAAAAAAATCATATTCCAAACTACGGTACCGTACTTTCGTGTTTCATCAGTGTTAACATTGGTATTATCCGTTATGTAGTTCAGAGTTGTCCGCTAAAACGCTTGGGACTATTTATTGTCAATTATGAATAAACAATTATACGGGAGAACAAATTGATCAGCACACTTACTTGTCAAAATGGCTACTGATTTGGAATAAAATGTCTATCCTATTAATACTCTCGTCAGCCAATCAAAGCTGTCGTTGGATGAGCTATTGGAAATCCCCACGCCCCAAGTTGAATCCTGCCAATATTAAGATGGGCACAGCTGTCTGCTCAGTGAAAAGGTCCAATCTGTGACAATCGCATTGTGTTCACTTTGGGAACTCTTGCAGAGTTTATATTGCTAATGATATATTTTCGGCCTCATGTTTTCGGCCAATTTTAAACAAATTGGCGACGACCAGAAAAATAAGAAACAACATATTAATAAACCAGTGACAGTCTGAGTCTCTACCAATCTGTAGGGGAGAGTGGGGCAAGCTTCAATATGGGCTTGGGATTAGTTCTCGTACGCTTTTCACGGTTTGTTTTAATTTCATACGAAAGTAATTTCTTGAGAGACACAAAAACTGACATGACTAATGATTGGTTCACGACTCTTCCCTCGGAGGAGTTTAGCGGGTTACGTGACCTTTCCCTGCACGTGCAGGAGCAGTTATTAACGGTACCTCTAATCCACGAGAGAGAGAAATTCTCATACAGCAGACGAAAGTCACAATTTTATGCTGAATTAGTATCTTGCACAACTAGACGACAAGGTGAACCTGTGTACCAAATTTAACAAAGATCCATGCAGTAGTTCCTGAGAAATCGCAATAACAAAGTTTCATTGGGAAATCCAAGATGGCTGTCTGATGGACATATTGGATTTTGGAATCGGACCGGAAAAGGTATCTTGCACAATTGAACCTGTGTATCAAATTTGAGAAAGATCCAGGCTGTACTTCCTGAGAAATCATGATAAAACAATTTCATGGGGAAGTCTTAAGATGGCCGCCTGGTGACCATATTGGATTTTTGATTCGGACCGAAAAAGGCATCTTGCACAACTAGACCCCAAGGGGAACCTGTGTACCAAATTTGAGAAAGATCCATGCAGTAGTTCCTGAGAAATCGCGATAATAAGGTTTCATGGGGAAATCAAAGATGGCTGCCTGGTGGCCATATTGGATTTTCGAATCGGACCAAAATAGGTTTCTTGCACAACTAGTCCCCAAGGGGAACCTGTGTACCAAATTTGAGAAAGATCCATGAAGTAGTTCCTGAGAAATCGCGATAACAAGGTTTCATGGAGAAATCCAAGTTGGCTGCATGGTGGCCATATTGGATTTTCGAACCGGACCAAAAAAGATTTCCTGCACAACTAGACCCCAAGGGGAACCTGTGTACCAAATTTGAGAAAGATCCATGCAGTAGTTCCTGAGAAATCGCGATAACAAGGTTTCATGGGGAAATCCAAGATGGCTGCCTGGTGGCCATATTGGATTTTCGAATCGGATCAAAAAAGATTTCTTGCACAACTAGACCCCAAGGTGAACCTGTGTACCAAATTTGAGGAAGATCCATGCAGTAGTTCCTGAGAAATCGCGATAACAAGGTTTCATGGGGAAATCCAAGATGGCTGCCTGGTGGCCATATTGGATTTTCGAATCGGACCAGAAAAGGTTTCTTGCACAACTAGACCCCAAGGCAAACCTGTGTACCAAATTTGAGAAAGATCCATGCAGTAGTTCCTGAGAAATCGCGATAACAAGGTTTCATGGGGAATCCAAGATGGCTGCCTGGCGGCCATATTGGATTTTCGAATCAGACCAAAAAGGTTTCTTGCACAACTAGACCCCAAGGGGAACCTGTGTACCAAATTTGAGAAAGATCCATGCAGTAGTTCCTGAGAAATCGCGATAACAAGAATTGTTTACGGACGGACGGACGACGGACGACGGACGACGGACGGACGACGGACGACGGACGGACGACGGACGGACGGACGGACGACGGACCACGGACGAAAAGCGATTTGAACAGCCCACCATCTGGTGATGGTGGGCTAAAAATCTAGAGTTTGCAAAGTAATGTCATTATTTATTATTTAATTATTTAATTTAATATCTAGCGCTGCAAAAGATCTTAAATGAACGAAGATGGGCCGCGAAATCAGTATGGGAAGCGGCCCTTAAAACTACAATTTGAATCAATCAATTAATGTCATTCTGAACTTTGACCAACGCAAGATACAGTACCCAATTTAGCAACGAGTCATCCATACCATCGGCCCAATTGAATGGCCCAACCAGCTAGTGAGCTCACACTGACTTTCTTGTGAACTCTATATTTTTGCAAACATGTAATTAGGGGCTAGCTAATTATAAATATATACGGACCATATATACGTGTATCCCAGTTGTGCCCTTTATAAGTGCTATATATCTGTACATTTTTATCAAAAGACATTGCCATCGAAATAAAACGTATACTCAATATCATTTTACCTTAGTGTCATTTTCTGAACATGGAAATATTTGACCATATTCGCTGATAAAATTTGATTTTTATTTGGGGACGAGTTGACTCAAGGTTGGGGACGAGTTGACTCAAAGTTGGGGACGACTTGACTGAAGTTGGGGACGAGTTGGTTGGGGACGACTTTGTTTGTGGACGAAGTGACCTGTATTCAAGAGAATTAAAGTCTGAACGGAAATCAACGAAGCAATAATTCATAGAGTCGTCTATGAACTGTATGCATACTAGTTGAACCGCTGACAAGGCTGTGGTTCATCGTCCTTGGTTTATAAGCAATTTCAAGGATATTGTATCGTGTATACTGTTCAGTGAAACTGATTAGAACTGAAGGCAGTGGGTTGAATCGTAGGCCAGAATTGAAATAGTTTTGGTGACTTAAGATAAATTGACAACTCACCAGACCGGATCAAGGATCAATGACTGTCTGATCGAAAAACTTACATGAAGTATGAACCATGTTTTTGTTCTAATACAACAAAATGTTCGTAGTGTGAGTTGGGCTTAACAGACTTTCTATCATATCCCCGGAACGACAAAAATGAGAGCTGACATTGTACCTTATCATATCGGGGTCATTTGAGCATATTTGCATAACCGTGGGTACATTCAGAATTGCGACCATGTCGGGTATACTAGAAAAGTGAGATTTTCGTTATTTTTCTTCAAAATTACTGATTTTCTTCGAGGGAAATTGGGCAAAAGCTATTTTATTTTACAACAGATATTTACTGATTTATCATGCATTTTTTGTGAAGAAACACACAAATAAAAAAAAAATGTAAAAAAGTGTATTTTTCAAAATGACGTAACTACGACGTCATCATGACGGACATCTTGATATTTTCACATTTTTCAGAGATTGACCCAAGGGTATAAGTTTCAGTTGTAAGTTCCAGCGTCCTAGCTCAAAAAATACGAAAAATATTTAGGGGGAGGGGCCGAAATGCCCCACCCCCAGGCTTCGACAGGTGACAAATCGCCCAGATAGGGAAAGGAATACCTTATCTCCCTTGTTCCGGACGATAGCATAGGACCCATCAGGACTGGTCTCCTCCACGCTCAGGTTCCCCATGGACGTTTTATGAACCGTAGTCTTCATGGATATTTGAGAAGAAGAAGAGGAGATACTCTTGGTTGTTTCCCCTGAAATGAACAAAAACAGGAATACTTTATCAGAGAGTAGTCTCAGAAATTATAGTTCTTCTCACAAGTGGAAGGAAAGGAGGCGTGGAGTTTACCCCAGAGACAACTCTATCTTGCCGTTACCGGTATGTATTGTGAAGTGGGAAATATATTTGCTTAATTCTATACGAAAACAGTATTCCATTCAGAGAAAGTATTCCAGTTATTTTCAGTAAATGCTCACTGTCAAAATTGACGCAGAACAGCGTCAACGGACGTTTGAAATCGGACTCGGCTGTCGTTGTTTTGTGCTTATCCATGCATACTCTCCGGTTACGCATTCGTAGTTAACCCACAGTGAAATATTGCACATGACTGGGTCCAGGCGTCTCATGTGGGGAAAAATCCGCTGTCTCTAACCTCGGTCATTCTCGGTAGGGAGTTTCCCTTCCGGTTGCGCATCGAAACACAATGCCATTATAAACATGTTGGTTATATGGGTATCGTGAACTTTCGAAGTCTCTAACCCCTGTCCTTCTCGTTAGAGAGTTCCACTTCCGGTTGCGCATACGCAGTTGACCCACATTGCCATATATTACTCCTTCATCCTAGAATGTCACACGGTCGAATATGAACTGTATACAAACTGAATCAACCACTGACAAGGTTGCGGTTCAACGTTCTTGATATATAAGCAAATATTATCAATACATGCGCTATCTGAAACTGAAGATAGCCGAAAACGTCATTGAGTTGCCGACCCGCAACATTTGAGCTGATGGACATACATGTAGTTTCTTGTATCGTGACGTAAAATGAATTGGCAATTGTCGGGACCATCAGAACGGGCGAAGCAGTATTTCCGAGAAGTTTCGAATGAATTACAAATAGGCGGAAGGCGAGGTTGTCATGTGATGTCGATTTCCGGTACTAATATGACGTCATCTATTTAGATTAGATTACTCTGAGCCCCTTCTGTCAATGCTCGTTTAACGAACATCCGAAAGTCCGTGAATTAGTTAATTCGTTAGTGAGTCAGCTATGTACGTTGTGGAAACCTGCTTCACAGGTTTACAACTTAACGTAGAAAACTAGCAAAAACTACCGAGGGGCGATTTTCTTCAATTCATAACCGGTATTTTTATTTTTATTTATTTATTATTTTATATATTTTTTTTTTTCAACCGAATTAATTCACTTATAACCCAGTCTAAATATTACTTTAAAAGTTTGAAGAAAGTATCACTTGGCCAAACATGCGTTTGGATACTTGTGGAAGCTCAGGTGGCCGAGCGGTTTGAAGCGCTTGCGTGCCAGACTCTGAAGGCGCGGATTCGAGTCGGGCACGGCGCTGGCCCATCCAGCGCAAGTATTTGTACTTTACCAAGAAATTTCCTACTAAAAATAATTGGATTTATATTTTTTTTAATATTCACCCTGTGACTGTTTGTCTTCAGGATTGACGAAATCTTTAGATTTTGCCAAACAGAGAGCTCTCTGTGTCGCTTTTGCTTGAGTCATCTTCCAGGTGTCCCGTTCCCATCCAGTCGTTCACACAGCGCTTCAGACTAAAATAATCCATATCAAAACAAAGTCATTGTAACAAATCAATTAGCATATTAACTGCGAAATCACAACAAAAAGCTCTAACTGGTCGAATTATGAATAAAATCAGTCTGCCTTTCTCAGAATCCGCATGTTCATGCGCATGATCAACATTGGTACCCTGTGGCCTTGATACTCTGACGCATAAATGGAGTCTGGCGATAGAATGTGTTTTAGCAATTTTGTATTGGCCACGACGAATCTAGGGATTGTGACATTCTCTCTTTAGGGCGGCGCCGGTAGATGTAGCTGTACAGATTCTAACATTGAGATTTCATGGCTGTTCAAATATGTCCTCTTCCTCGTTCACAACCATCCCAAACCCCCTCAATGGGGTATAATAATACCCCAGCCACCAGTCAGATTTTTGGGATCAGGTTCCCGCCCGAGCAGCACACCGCCGGAAGTGAAATCATGTATATTAAAATCGATGTTTGCCGAACATTTCGATTATTTTTCAATTCTGCATAATCCCTCTGTTCATCTAGCGTTAAACAGAATGATCTGGAGACTATTTTCCCGGTTTCTATGAGCAGACCATAAGAAAAGTATTTCAAAAACTGTGCAAAAACTGACCCCGTGGGGCTTCCGGGGGTTGACCTGGGATGTTGTTGTGCACACCGCAGGTCATGGTAAGAATAGCCCTCAGCACCTCAGAGAGCTTGTCGTAAGAGGCGACTGAGGCACCCGTGGGGTTTCCGGGTGTGAAAAGGAATAGGACCCCACCCGTATGATTCCCGGGTGTGAAAAGGAATAGGACCCGTCGTCATGATATGACAACTGAAGGATTTGTTCGGCCGGATTTAAACGGAACCTTGTGTGTGTGGGCTTACCCCTACACGTCATTGCAACGTTGTAACGGTCATTTCCCACTATTGTGGGCAGGGGTAAAGTGGCGTGAGCCCGTGAAACTGAGCATGCGTTGTGGGGAGGTTGTCACCAACCGTGTCTGGTCCCCGTCTAGCAAACGTCGGTAGGCGGCGATCTCTAGCTCCATACTCAGCTTGGCATCCAGAATGTCATCCAATTCAGCTCGAACTCTCTCCAACTCCACCTCGAGTTCGGCATAGTTTGTTTGAAGCTGATGCATTTGAACATCCCAGTTTCTCTCCTTTTCTTCAAATTCTGCCGCCTTGTCTTCAAACAATGACTTCCAATGCCCGACCTGTCATGCAAAAATCAGAATTAAAAATAACAGGCTATTATTTAAAAGATCGAATGCTTCAAATTTAAAGTTTAAGTAACTGATCCGCTCTGTATGACATAAATCAGATGTATGCAGAAATGTCTCACTATAGTCTGTCTATTTTAATTAGTCGTCTACTTTGGAGCTTGTCAATAATCAGCAGTTAACTCTGCATACATTTTCTTTAGAACAAACAGAACTCTACAAAACGACTGCCATTTCCCCGTGATATCGATAATTTATCACGTTTAAAATAACTTTTTAATTCTCTCCATATAAAACTCCAGTACAGTGGTTTCATGTACCGAAACTCAATTACATAGGGAGACGTCATAATGTATTCGTGTTGTCTAGCACAAAGGTCAACAATGCCGTGTACGGTCATAGAGGTGTGTGCGGGTTATCATTCGGCAATTTCACTGGGCATGGTATATAAGCGACACTCCCACGGACCGCCTGTTCTTACTGTATTCGGTATTAATGACCTTTGTGCCAGTGACCATGAATACATTATGACGTCTTCCTATGTAATTGAGGCCCGATACTTAAAACAACTGCATGTACTGGAGTTTTATATGGAGTGAATTAAAAAATTATTTCAAGCGTGATATATTATCGATATCACGGAGAAATGGTAGTCATTTTGTAAAGTTCATTTTGTTCTACACTCTGCAAAAAAGAAAATTGTTGCAGGATTATCTACTGATTTTTGACAAGCTCCAAAGTAGACGACTAATTAAAATGGACAGACTTTAGTAAACCTGTATTAACGGATTTTCCTGGTTAGATGGAAGGGTTGTGCGAATGATCGCTCAATTCAGTCATCAGGTCATGACCGTGACCCCGGCATCATCATTCCATCTAGGCTCGTACCCAGTAGCCGGACTCGAGAAGGGTGAGTGAGTAGTAGGGTTTAACCTTGTTTCAGTCATATCACGACGGTGCCGATATGTGCCAGAACACGAGAGCGCTAACAGTTTTTACTACGATGGAGATTATAATAGTCAGATCAGCCAGTACATCACCCGGTCAACCATCCATGTATTGACCGAGCTTAAGGTTGCTTAACTTCGCTGATCTGACGAGAACCGGTGTGTCCAACGCTATTATAAGCCGTAGCCGACTCAATAAGGACTTGTAGGACCAATGTAGTACAACCAGCAATCAGTAGCCATCTTTCTATCATGGGCATTCTGAGCTGCCTGGATGAGTCACTTCACCGCTTCAGCGATAGACCGATGACGTCGGGACGTCCCTCACCCATGCTGATATCAGAATTCATATTATTGATCATTCATAGATTGGATTAAGTTCTCATAGTACTCAGTTCTCATTTCATACTTTTGCAAATTCTTGTAACATGGTCAGGTTCCAGTTCTATTAAGTACACGTATGAAAGGTGCGAACTGGTATGATGCATTTCATCTTGTTGTGTATGACGAAAGAATGAAATATAATGAAGGCCATAAACATTTTCAATGAAGTGAGTTTTGATATTAAATATGTATACAATTGATTCCAACCTGCAGGTCATGAATTCAGCACTTCTGATATCAGATGCAACAGGACTGTTACACAATGGATGTACTGGATGAAATGGAAAAACCAAAACAGACTATTGATTGGTTCAGCTGTGTCAGAAAGGTGTGGAATGACAGAGGTGGTGAAAATCAGAGTCAGTGATTGGTCACAACCCCACAGCCCCTCTCCCCCCCCCATTGGATATCAGCTGATTCCTCAGGAAATAAACATTACACATGTAATGACCACCGGCAGAGTGATACATGTGTCAATCGGTCAGACATTTCCAAGGATGCCCAGTTCTAACTTAAACCAACCATGCCGGACTTCATTCCTTCTCTCAGAATAATTGGATCTAACTTTTACAAAACCTGCAGCTCCCAATAGCTCCTGGATCTAGACCACATAAATGAAGGGATCTAGTTTATCGGTGCTATGGCAAAAATATCATGTAGAATGGGATTGTGTGGATAATATCAGATTCATGGAAGTTGAAGTCCTGCAGCATGCTCCACAAATATCATCAAAGGTCATAAAACTTTCTGCTCTGCACCAGTGTGGATCTATACTTGTTTTTTGGGGTTTTTTTTGCTTTTTTACAAAATTATTTTTTTACAAAATTATCTCCCTTGACCAGGTAAGGAATTGAGTGTCTAAAATGATTTAGCTTCTAGAAACAAAGACTTCATTTCCTGAGTAGAGGTAAAAACCGAACATATTTTGATTATTTTATTCAAATATCAATTCCACTTCTGGTATATGTACATGTATAAAATACATTCAGAATGAACTGCATACAGAATAACACAAAGAACAGGTAAATATGTATCTCATTACATTCTTAACCAAAGATCAATACCTGGGTGATATTACAACAATACCATGGTGTTATATATTGTTATGATTGGCTTAACTTTAGCTGCTGAAGATATTTCTAATTTGAGGGCAATGGGCAATCATACTAAATTTATTTTCATAACTTCATTTATTTTCACAATAAGCAACATAATCGAGATTAGCAAGTGAAGTTTTACAACATAATATAATACGCATCATGGGTCTCCTTCAGTTTAGTGTAGACATATATACCCTTGAATATCTGTTACCATGATTCAGTCATAATATTGTCTGTATTATATTGACGTCGACAAGGAATAAACATAATTATTTGATAGTTTTATTAATTGTATGTTGTTTATGATTAGCATTAACTTTCTAATCGCTGGAATCCAGTCATTTGTTCCATATGGGCAATATTCTCATCAGCCATCACCATTCAATATGAATGTGATACATGTACAAGTTTGTGGTAATTGATATATTATGGTGAAGGTGACCTGCAACACCAGTATACAATATTATTCCGAGCGCATTGAATCCTCATCACATGATGCTGAGACAGATCAGAACGGAGTGTCGGTAAAATCAGGTGTGTTTTGTAGAGGATTCTGTCAATGAGGATGCTATACTGTACACATACAAAATATGAAGTGTTGATGTGTAGGGCCTATTGCACAAAATCACAAGCAAGTTGGTAAAACTAGGCACACCGGGTCCCATTTCTGCCGCTAACGTGTTGATTTGGGTGGGGGTGTCCTCTCAAGGGGAGGTGGGGGTGGGAAGGAGCCTAATGTCTCAAGCAGTATTCCAGGTTTTCCATCAATATACTCTATTCCATACCCCAATATTTCAAGCACGTGAAATCAGACAAAAATTATTTGCGGGGGATGTGACTTCCACATCCCTACACATGTAGCTGGGCATGCTAGTGGAGAACCCTCAATCCCAGGTTAATTACCATTGGTGAAGCTAACGTCCAACAAATGCAAAATTGAGCTTGGCATCCGGCCCTATGTTATTCAGTGATGTATTCCCCTACGGACCCTGTTGCCTCGACGGAGGTCTTTGCGCCCATCCAGCGCTTGTTATTTTATAAATTAAACACTTGTTCGTTACTGACGTATACCAAGAAATAGAAAACCCTTGAAAAAAATATGTTGTAAATGAAAAAATAGTTCCATCACTGTCCAAATGTATTTTTTATTTATTTTTTCGATTTTTTTTTAACCGAATAAAATGCATTTGATCAATGTGTTTGTATGGTGGTCTGTTACGACCATCCATTTTACTATCCTCTCAATTATTGCAGATACCCACAAATCACTCAACGTTATTCTGGTTCAACAGGGATGTAGACATCGATAGGGAAGTATTTTGAAGGTTGAACGTGGAACATTATTGCTTATTTAATGGTTAAACAACCATGTACTTTGATTACATAATTGGGCCTAGATTATGCAACTGGGCCAAAAATATTTGTTTGCCATTTCACCAACGTTTGTCTGTACACAACTTCTTTAGGATGCCCATGGTGTGCAAGGAGGTCTTCAACTACAACCTGCCCACAGGTACATATCGAAAAATGTCGAATATATACTTGAGAGCTCCCCGTTACGTTATCAGCAAATAAGCAAAGATGGTTCCTCTCAGACATGCAGATTTGTTATTATGTCGATGTCTAGTTAATATTACAGTGTGTATAGCAGTACATTTGATTAAAAAAAATTATAACATCGAGAAATATCAACAAGAATAATGGCACTTACAGGCCACCATCCATAGTTTATCGGCTTTTTGCTCAGTTGAAATAAAATCAGAAAAATAAATAAAAAATACTTTTGGACAGTGATGGAACTATTCTTTCATTTACAACATACTTTTTTCAAGGGTTTTCTATCCCTTTAATGGAGCAGATATAGCTTATACAAGCTTTTATGTGTGGATAGGCAAATATGATCTCCAACAGAATAAAATTGATAGTATATGGAATCCGGGTTTTTCATATTGAGGAATGTCCTACGAATTATTCCATCTAGTTTAATTAAAAATTTTTTCTCAGAATTCTCCTTTTGTGCTGGTTTAACGCACGAAACATTTAAAATAATCCGCGTATAGTCCAGACGCATTCTAACGAACGTCAGCATGCCGATCGAGTTATATAAATATTTACGGTACATACAACATTGATTTAGTTAAAGGCTCTCTATTTACCAATATCTTCAGAAGCGAGTTTATTTAATCCTGGAACATAGGAACGGAAGATAGCACAATAGAAGTCAAACCATCCCGCCCACACGGGTGAAAGAAGAAATATATAGTGAATGTTTAAATAGAAAGTCCGTTTATCAGATCAACAGAACAAATATGCAGAAAGAATATGACATACTGCAAAGTAACCGTGGAGACTGAACAATAACAACATAGAAGATGAGTGCATGGCTCTAACCGTGAAGAATGAAACAATAACAACATAGAAGATGAGGCGCTCCAACCGTGGAGGCTGAACATAAGCAAATCAGAAGACGATGGGTTCTAACCGTGGACACTGGATACAAGCAAACTAGAAGATGAATGGCTTCAACCGTGGAGACTGAAAAATAACAACATAGAAGATGAGGCGCTTTAACTGAACATAAGCAACTGCATGTAGTGAAGTATTAACAGAAAACCATAGAAACACGACTACACAAGAACAACACGGTCAACTTGCAATTACATTCTGGACCAGTTTGTTCACCGCATCGGCTGTGCTGGTGGCCATCTTGATTGTCATCCGAAATAATCTATAATTCGGTGCATGAGGAAAAACAGACCAACATCAGCAGCAAAAAGAGAACGCGCTTCCACCGCGGAAACTGGACATCACTAGCAGAGGAGAGGACGCGCTCTAACCGCGGACACTGGACATAAGCAGCAGATAAGCGGATTTGCTATAACAGCGGAAAGTGGATATCAGCAGCAGGTAAGCGGACGCGCCCTAACAGCGGAAACTGAACTTAAGCAGCAGATAAGCGGATGTGCTATAACCGCGGAAAGTGGACATCAGCAGCAGATAAGCGGACGCGCTCTAACCGCGGAAACTGGTCGGCAGCAGCAGAGAAGAGGACGCACTCTATCCGCGGAAACTGGACATCAGCAGCAGAGACGAGGACGCGCTGTAACAATAGAGTGTTACGGAGTTTCCACTCGCACTTATGTTACAGACGTAGTTCATCGGACTCGACTTAATCACATGTTGATATACCTATTATGCGCTAGGGTTTCATATAATTGAGGTATGTCGGAAAATGAGAACCGTAGTGTACTATTAACAGAATGTAATAGAAACACGACAACACCAGAACAACAAGGTCAACTTGCTATTACAACCTGGACGATCTTGTTTAATTCGTTGGCTCTGCTTGTGACCGTACTGATCGTTATTGGAAATATAGCTATAATTCTGTGTATGAGAACAAACTGTCAGTTTTCGTTTAATTTCAAGATTTATTCAACTTTCTTGGCACTTGCTGACTTAGGAGTAGGTCTTCTTGTCATTCCCTCTGATGTCATTGCGGCGATGTTCCAGAAATGGCCTTTGGGGCCGTCATTGTGTGTCATTTACCTCCTTGTGTACTACTGGCTGACGTGTGTATCAGTACTTTTACTTGACGCCATCGGCTATGACCGGTACAAGTGTGTTACCTCCCCTCTCCTATACAGAACACAGTTCACCAAACGACGGGCTGTGACAATATCAGCTGCCATGTGGAGCCTAGGTTTTCTAATCTGGGCGGCGATTTTGCTGGGGCAATTCCTTAACGATGGATGGAGCTTCATTTTGGTAGACGGGAAATGTCACTTTAGCCCGGGATACCTTGCAATTTCACTAGGCATTGTGGCTAACTTTGCACCGGTTATGTTTCTTGTTACCGCCTATGTAGCTCTTCTTGTCTCACTGAAGAAAAGGATGGAGGGTGATCGTTCGCGGAAGAAGGCAGGGGTATCTGCCAAAAATGCAAAGTTCAAATATGTAAAAACACCCGATTTAACAGGTATGGCTGATCGACCAAACACCATGACCGACGGCTCAATATGTCCCAGTGATGACGAAACTGAGACACAACCAGGTGAAATCGTCTCGCCAATTGAACGATGTGAAATATTTCTGACCAATATTGACATCGACCTATCTCAAACAGGTCCGGTATGTAAAAGTGTTGGACTACCAGATGAACGGCGTTCTAGAGTACAGTCACAGATAAGATCTCAGAACCGGCAATGTTCAAGGACCACGAGTGTTATCATCATAGTCTGTTTGTTGTGTTGGATACCTTATTGTATAGTGTGGCCGATTGACAAACTTTGTGATGGTTGTATTTCGCACATAGTCTTTCGTGTGTCATTCACATTCGTGTACATCAACTCCGTTATTAACCCATTTATCCATATTTTCACAAACGCGACAATTCGATCTAGAATAGCTGGTTTGTTTCACAGATGATAAATAATAATAATAATAATAATAATATTAATATTTTTTTAATAATTAAAATAGCTGACCAAGAGACTGCTGAACTGTAACATCAAGTCTGCCTGTTGTTCAAAGCAGATGTGAGGGTTTATGACACTGCTTTACAGAATGTTGAACCTGTCTGGTATATACCTAGATATACTTGAAACATTTAGTTGATCGAGGGATCGTTTGAATTATAGTATTGATGTAGATGACCTTCATTTGATACAACACTATGGTCAGTCGGCTTCACGAAGTTGCGAGTAATTACAAGCGTACAATATAAAGTTTTATTATACAATGTACAATATCGATGATATGATTGGTTCACAGCTGTACACGTGATATGTGATACTTTCTTCGTTTAAACCTCGTGCCATAATTGTTCATCTTGATTGGTCGCAACTGAGTCACATGATATTCTGTAATTCCCTTAACGCTGCGGTTATTTTCATTTTGGCTGCTAAAGTATTAGCTTTCAAGATAAGAAAAAGGATAAAGGAATTCGAATTAAAGATTCGTAACTAAAAAGTTTGGAGTACGCGGATGATACAACACTATTAATGGACGATAGATAACTCATAATGGGCCTAAACTAATATTAAATGATGCACAGGAATTCGATTACGGCAAATGGGTTTTTTGAAGTGAGAATTACGTGGATCATAGATTAAATGATTGTCCCGGAGGAACCATCGTGACAACCAATACAATGATATCATTATCTTTTAATATTCTTTGGCTTTGACACGTTTGGAGTATTGCAGCGAAGACCATTCTCCATACACTAATCCCAGAAGGAAATGAAATATGGTCAAATATGTTGACTTTAGTGAGTAGCCATTCTGAATTTATTGAGCTCTAGATCATCAGATGTGAAGTAGATCAGCTAAATTCTGAAAAATAAAGAAATTTGAAAAAGAATTGGCACAAAGGTAAGAAAATTTGTGGCCAAAAAAATAAGCATATTATTTCACCCCAGTTGGTTTGAATTTCGCCATGATGTTATGGGCATAAGCTTTTCTTACGAAGTATGCTACCATTTGCAAACTGTCCGGTAGCCAGTGAGTCCATCCGAATCCTTTCGAACCGTTGACATTAGATCCTTTATTTTTGGCATGAACGTGCATTAGGGGACTGTGACCTGTGGGTGGTGGGTTCAAAATGACGGCTGTGGGTGGTGGGTTCAAAATGGCGGCTGTGGGTGGTGGGTTCAAAATGGCGGCGGTGTGGGGTGCAAGATGGCGGCGTGTGGGTACAAGATGATAGAATGTATATTGCGGATCGATTCCGGCTCTCCCGATCATCACAGGATGATCAGATATCTCCAATCGGGTCAAACTCTTCCTTCAGGATCAGTCTAGCATCTGTACCACCCTAGGGTTGAGCGTTTATTGTCCCGTGTATCTCCGCAAGAAATCAACAAACAAAATGGCGGCTCCAGGATGGTGTGGGGACGCCCTTTCCACATCACGGCGGAACCATAGCGCCATCTGCACACACTGACGCAAGGGAGACAACTCGTGTGGACCAAGGGTATGGAAATAGACGTGTTGGAGCTAGAGGAGTCCCTAATGGACCGATGGGGTCGAGTGAGGTATCAATGTGAAGCATTCGTGAAGGGGCATCTAATGGGCTGGGTGTGGGGTTGAACTATCGGCATTCTGCGCATGCGCGGTGGCCCAAGGGTATGGAAATAGCCATTTTGGAGCTAGGGGAGTTACTCATGGTCCAATGGGGTCATATGAGGTATCAAAGTGAAGCATTCGTGAAGAGGCATCTGATGGGCTGGGTGTGGGGTTGACATAGCAGCATTCTGCGCATGCGCGGTGGCCCAAGGCTATGAACATAGACGTGTTGGAGCTAGGGGAGGCACTCATGGGCCGATGGGGTCGAGTGAGGTATCAAAATGAAGCATGCGTGAAGGGGCATCTCACTGGACTAGTGGGTTGAAATAGCGTCATTCTGCGCATGCGCGGTGGCCCAAGGGTATGAAAATAGCCGTGTTGGAGCTAGGGGAGCCGCTAATGGTCCGATGGGGTCGAGTGAGGTATCAAAGTGAAGCCTAGGTGAGGAGGCATCTCACTGGACTAGTGGGTTGAAATAGCGGCATTCTGCGCATGCGCGGTGGCCCAAGGGTATGAAAATAGCCGTGTTGGAGCTAGGGGCGTCCCTAGTGGACCAATGGGGTCGAGTGAGGTATCAAAGTGAAGCATTCGTGAAGGGGCATCTGATGGGTTGGATGTACGGTAGGAATATCATGCGCAGACAGCAATGCGGAGCTCTCGTCCAATCAGAAGCGAGTATTTCAAATCCGACACAGAGCTCTCAGCCAATCAGAAGCGAGTATTTTGACCCGGTGCATTATGGGACATATCCAAGATGGCGGCACGTGTGTTCAAGATGGCGGCACATCCGGTGTCGGAAACTGGCCATTTCGTCGGGATGTGGTCACCTAGTGTCGAAAACTGGACCCTGTATGGGTCCCGGTAGACGTTTTGGAGCTAGGGGAGCCACTAATGGTCCAATGAACAAGTGTGTGACGTCACTTCCGGTTGGGGTGAATGGAGCGTGACCTCTGGCCATGTCTAGACTTTTCTGTGTCTGTCATGTACTGGGTTTTTTTCCTCTACAATGGCGTTCACGTGGTGTGGTGGGTCTGCGCAAGTGTGTGACGTCACTTCCAGTTTTCACTAAAACGATCTCCAACTTTTCCGGCCCCGACGGGCCCCGGCACCCCACCGTAGCGCGCGCGCGCGGGTTCTCCGGCCGCAGCGCGCGCGCGCGCGTCAATGTAGGGAGAGGTTAAATCGACAACATAGAACTTATAGTCATAAACTTAATCTATACGTGTTGGACGAGTCTTCACTCACCGTATGCACGTACCTCAATGAAATGCCCGCTCCAAACCTACACCAAAAACACGTACTTGGTCTGTGGGCTGATTTCATTGGCCTCTCTATTTTTACTATAGTGCGCTTGCATTCTAACCTTGATGGGTTACATTTTGGTCCCATCCTACACCACTGATTTCAGTTTCACTGAATCTCCACATTGGGCATTGATGCATTATGAATAAAACACACAAGACAGGGTTTTTGGTGAGATCTCTTTTTTTTTATTCAGTAACAACAACAACGTGAGAACAACCACGTGAAAACTCAAGCCCAGAACAAGGGGCTTGTAATTAACTGAAGCCCAGAACAGGGGGGGGGGCTTGTAAACTGAAGCCCAGAACAGGGGGCTTTTAAACTTAAGCCCAGAACAGCGGGCGTATGTACATTGAAAGAATTCAAGCCCAGAACGGGACTTGTACATTGAAATGATGGGCGGCCCAGTCATAGACGAGTACATCTCGGTCCTCAGCCTTGGGGTACTCGTCAAACATCTGTACGATGGTAGATAAGGGTCTTCCCCGGCATCGATGGTACGGGTAAAACAAGCAATATTGTCCGCACACGCTACTGGTCAGGCTTTGCAACGTTTGACTGTTCCAACACCACGTCTCTGTGCCTTGATCCATGAAGTCTGTTAAATCAGGATGGAGGGGTGGCAGGCCGTACGGGTCAAAGTATTCGCCCTGCTGTTCTGTCAGGTACACGGCCACCCAATGTTCACCGGGCCGATCCATCGGGTCCGTGTTGAGAACGTAAGCAACAGGATACATACGGTCTAATGGGAACACATCTCGGGCGAACACCCACCTTGAGGTTTCATCAGGTAATAAAAGTCTTGAAGCGCTTTCCAGCATCGGTGTGGTTGGTCTGTCTGAACCATGTGTTAGGTGGAGAAGTCACACAGCACGTTGCGCGCCATGTCCACTTGAATGATGTTGTCAAACTCGGCGTAGCAGATCACATTGACGGTGCTCCGGAGGGCTCGTTGAAAGTGGATTTCCAACCGTAAATTGCCTTGCTTGGCCAGGGCCAGCTGATGGTCGTTCTCTAAGGTGGGGGTCAGATCGAAACAGAACAACGTGTATCCGTTCCCGTAGTCCTCCTGACTGATCAAATTCCCTTCGTCCTGGTTGATTTGACCGGTGGCTGTAAACAGGCTCTGATAGGCTCGAATGAAATTTCTCCGCCCAAAGTTCGGGGTTAAGGCCGTGGCTGGCACCTGTTGTCCATCCACATGCAGGGCCACAAAATTGATGCCGAAATGTTTAAAGTCAAACGGATTCCCTGGGTAGGCTCCACAGAAACTGGTATTTTCCACACAGGCCAGGATCAATCGCTTGGGTAGTTCCCCCAGGAACAGGTTGTCTTTGTTGGCCCTCATATTTCCAGCAGACACAGAGAACACTTTGGTTTGCACACGTCGGATAGGGTACTGGGCTGGTTTTGTTTCCAAGGCTTTCATGTGTCCCAATTGAACGGCTGGATTCGGTTTCACTTTTCGGACATACAGGACTGCGTCTTCGATGACAATCTTATAGTCAGCTACATGCGCCTCTACGTTATTGGCCATCAAGGTGAAATTCGGAGGCGCCCGTATCAGTCGGATTTTGATGGGGATCTTGTTCAAGAGGTATCGGTCTTGCATGAACATGTCTGCGTGCAGTCGACCGATCATATCCACCGAGACGCCGTTCGCGGTCAAAGCCTTCCGTTTGCTATATCCCGTATTGTCGTTCTCTGCGCCCATGTGCTCGGCTTTGTCCTGGTAGAATAAAGCGGCTGTCAGTTGAGATTTTTTAGCCTCTCGCCCATGCGACAACAGCGTCTCGATGTAGGCTCGATAGGGGTACGTGTTGGTCGAGTCACTGATGAGTTTGTCGCTGAGAAATATATCCACCTGTTGAAACATCGAGTGCAGCCAGAGATTCATCGGGCCCACCGTTGCTTGGTCGACGATTCTGATGCCATCTCCACTGACGATCTTGGCTTTCACATACAAGTAGGTATGGGCTAAATCCACATAGGTCGTATCCGCATTACTGATGGTGAACTCGATGGGCCCTGTTGCGTTGATGCTGGACAGCGGGAGATGCTCCACCCATAATCCTTGTTCGGCACTGGTCTGTGTGGGCGGGACGGTCCACAAAATCAAATTCACTGTTGGTGGAGGGACAGGACTCTGCGTGGATCAAGGACATGTTTTAAGAAAAGATATCCTGGGTCTTCGATGTGCGTCGTCGCTGGTCGGTCGTCGACTGGTGCGTGGTCTCGGTGGGGCAGGTCTTTTATTCCCTACGGTGCGTTGTGCTTTGGCCACCAAGACGCCTCCTGCTTCTTTGGCCCGCCGTTTCAAGGCTTCTTTGGGTGCCGTACCCCCCAAGACATCACCGGCGACTTGCAGTCCACTGCGTACCCCTTGTTTGCCGATTGCTTTCACCCCACGCGTCACCAAGGGCAGGAACGTTTTGACGATGCTCCCGAGTATGTTCCCCAGTCCATGTCCACGTTGCATGCGTGCACCACTAAACACCGGAAAGCCACCACCGGCCTGTTGGGCATAATAGTCCATATAGCTGCGTGCATCGCACTCGTAAGGCACCTTCATTATACAAAGTGGGGAGCACGTGCTTGTCGAAAATGAAGTGCCACCACCACTTTCCCGCGTTCGAATGCCACCGGTCGTCCCGTGTCATCTCTTATATCCACCGTGATCGTGTTGATGTGGGTTTGTCGTACAGGCAGGAAGAGCATGGGGGTGAAACTGTGGGTGACTTGATCTCCATACAACTTTTTAATGGGCACCACCCGTAACAGAGGTGTGTTGATATCACCCACGATGTGGTTGTCCACCACGTCCGAGTAGACGTAGAGTCCGTACATACCCGACTTCATATCCATCGGGATCTCGCCTTGGTGGGCGGTGGCACCAGCGAACGTCCGTAGATCGAAACCCAGCATTTGCTGTAGGATAGGACTCAGTACCACACTCGCGTTGGCGGTGACGATAAGCTCTGCCTTGTCGTTGTGTGCGTTGTAATCGAAGTTCACGTGATTCTTGAAGGGATAGGCTTTGATGGGTTTTGAAGTATTTGTGACCTCCCGTAGAGCCTTATAATGCAACAGTCTTGACAGCCCACCCATGAACTCCTTGGGAGTATCGCATTGGCCTTCGGGGAGGGTGAGTCGGGTGTCTTTTCCTTCGTAGGTCACCTCGTACCACACTTCATTGGCTCGCACGTTGTACCACGAGTAAGGGTACTGAATATCCACCAGCCCACATTCCCACCGGCCAGGTAAATGCAACGGTTGTGGTAATTGAGTCACATACTTGGCCACGGTGTTGTCAGGAAACACATCCAGCGAACTGTTACTGGATAGGGTGAGGTAAAACATGGCGACTGAGCTGTCCTGCTTCTGCACCGGGTTTTAATAGGTGTTCCAGACCTTGGGTGGTTGTGTCCGGCGTCGTGTTCGTCGCGTTGACTTGCTACGTGTCACGGCTCTGGAGATGTGGGCTGTCCTGATCAAGGGTGTTTTTTTAAAGGTCTGAAAAGAAGGTGCCCGTTGTGGTGGTGGAGTTTTGGGGGGTGACTCCGGTTCCCAGTCGGCTTCCCAAGGTTGTGGAATCTGTCGTGGTGCACGACTCGGCGATTGCTGGGTTTGCTGCATAAAGGCCCAGCGGTGGGGGTTCCCCACCAATTCCTGTGGTACATGCATGTCTTTCAAGCCTTGAGCAAAGACCTCCCATCCTCGAGGCTCCGTGTGCGATCTGCGTTTACGGATCAGGTCATTCACTAAATCCGTCATGTGGGTGCCGGGAACCACCTGATTCTGTAGCAGGAGTTCGCCTTTATCATTCCAAGTCATATTAGGATTCTGTTTCATCCGTTGTAATACCAGGCCAGCTTGTTTCTTGAACGAAGCAGGTACACTCTTCAGGACTTCGTCTTCCACCCACT